>KB664165.1:7759696-7803709 GCA_000349025.1 Anopheles minimus | reverse complement strand
GAACGATCTGCCGGGCATTGAGAGTTCGTATAACGAGTTGAAAGATGTGATCGTACAGACGGCAGTTGAATTGCAGATCCACGTACCGGATACTCCGGATCTGCTGGAATTGATGCGCAGCATCACACAGCGGTACGAGGACCTTTATGCCGAAGAACAGAACAAGCAAAGCAACGCCATGCGGGACTATGAATTGCATCAGCAGATCAAGGAACACATGTTAGAGGAAAATGCACGTCTCAAGAAGGCCAACGTTGAAGCGGATTTGATGTTGCAAAATTTAAACACCACGCTGCAGGATCTAATTACCCGGGAGCAAAATATGGCTAAGGCTCTGGCTGACGCGCAGAACTGACATTTTTTTGTTCCAATGTAAGAAACAATCAATGTTGATCGGATTTATTCTTCTATCCGCTGCTGATGATCATGATCAATCGACTGTGCACAATAATTCGCTCTGTTTGGTTAGGAAATCAAAATTTCTCACGGTTTGGAAGCGAAAAAATATTATTAACAATGATATTGAATAAAAACATATTGAAAAATTATTTGCATAGTTTACTGGAATAGCAGCGTAATTTGAGAATGAAGCATGAGTGGATCTGAGAATGAAGCACACCGTTTGTCTTTGATATTGATATACAAAAGTAGAATGGTTGTGACTTGTTTCAGCATTTGAAAAATTATTACGGATAATATAATTTATGAAATTACAGATAATTGTACATAATAATATTCTAATTATTTTACATGCACTAATTCAAACTTGTACATATACATTTACAAACACAATAGTCTGTCTCAACAGACTTTTGTGCTATAATTATTTACAACATGGAACTACTTAAATAATGAATAATACAAAAACATTCTTTTCAAACGTTTCAACGTGATGGTATTTCATTAATGTGGTTCGTTTGAAAATGATGGACCAAACCTTTTGGATATGAGTAAGTGGAGACTGAACGGCCATGTTGGGGAAATGTATTATAACAATTGATAGAATATTGAGGTTAAAAATTAACTATAATGAGGCTCGGGCAGGGTTTTCCTTGTCCGTTTTGTTTCTCTAATCGCTAATCAACGTTGTTTTGGAGCTAAGCTGTTCGGAAACACGTTCGCACATGTTTGTACATTTGTATGGAATTTAAAAACTCGTTTTCCAATAACTAAATCATTCCCGAATGAATTGAAAACTATCTCAAAGAGATTATTCAGGACCAAAAGCCCTTGCAGGATTGCTATGGTACTAAGGGGAATTTTTGTTTCATATTTAGATCACAAACTATGCCATTTTCTTAAATTAGCGCGACTGTTAAGGGGTTAATAGAAAAGGGACACCACCAGAGTAGAAAATTCAACGAATCGCAGGCATACGATGCAGCATGAAGTTAATGTACTGCATTACGCATTTACTGCATTACATGCACTTGCATTACACTTGCTACACCAGCGCACTTTGCAAATATTTCTTAAGCGAACAATAAACTTGCCGTATTCGGTCGTTAGCTCAAACAGAAATGAACGCTTGCAAAAAGTCAGTACTGTCAAATACACAAACACGCACACAAACGCCTCATTTGAAGCATTCACTTTAAAAAGTAATTAGTCTGTGTTTTGTTTCTTCGTTCTTTTTTCTGTTTTTTCGTACCATCGCAACAATCCTCTGCTACCATGTTCTGGCTGATCCAACGCGTCAAAGTTACGATCAGCATGCAGGCTCGAGACACGATGGGATGCTGCATCACTGTCACGCTGTTACCCTGCGACCGTATCGAACGCGTGCACCACGCTCAGTAAACAAAGTGACAAAAATAATACCGAATCCAGGTCAGCAAACGTCAACTCCCCGTCACCATGCGACACGATCATGCTGGTGTTAGCGTTTTTTGAGTTTCAGAGAATTACTCACAGACACACACACACACGCGCGCGAACGATTGACGATAACGATCAGGTAATAATTTTACGACCAAACATAAATATCAGCGTCAATGTGCCGAGTGTCTTGAGCGGTTTAGACATACGAATGATAACATATATGTTCCCAAAAGGCAAATCATTCATTAAGCGTGACACTACGGAAGGAAAATATGTTCTGTACACAAAGCTAAGCAAACCTCAACACTTCGTGACACCGCAATGACTGGCGAAGCTGAATACTGGTACAACACATCATTGCGCTTTACTTTTATCCAAACCAATTGATAAACGTAAGCAATTTTGATTCACTAACCAAATAAAGCGAACTATTGTGCACTATCGATTGATCGTTGTTTCTTTGTGCTGCTTTATGATCATCAGCAGCAGCCAGATGGTTTGTGTCTCCCATTAAAAACAACCAAACGATTGTTCTCACTTCGAAAAAGTTGTACAACACGTTTGCGAGGGCAGCAAAAAACAACATCCTCCATCTGTCTAATAAATTATGCCGTTCAAAACGGAACTATCAATCGAATATATTTTTTTAGACTTCTACCACTTTTTGCTTCGAGGCTATGAACCACAAAAAAGATAATATATTCCATAGTTTAATGAGCAGACTTTAAGACTTTAAGATAAACCAACATAAAAAAAAGCAAACTGTCAATCACTGTGAGCAGCTCCAACGCACCTTTTTGGTTTTACTTAAACAAAAAACAAACACGCATACACATCACTTTATGCACACTATTTAACACGACACCATTTTCTCATCGATAGGCAAATTGTGTGATGATAAATGTTTTGCGGCACGATCGCGCTACACCTTTACCCCTAGTCGGTAGGCAATCCGCGTAGCAGCTGTGGCCGTATGTGAACTACTTAATAAACCTCTCTCCCCTTTTCTTTACACTCTAATCAACCAAACGCAGCGGTGCGTTAAAAACACACTTCTGCCAAAGTGTTGCACCGGGCGTGGAACTGCATTTCGCATGCACTTTTCACTCAAACTTCAACCCCACACATGTAGGTCAGCTGAGGCCCCGTGCATTAACGTGCATTGTCTGGTGCAGCAGACAGTAACACTTTTCATTTCTTTCCGTTTGCGTCTGGTTTCAGCTGGTTGCATAAAACATGATCCGCTACTCCTCCCACCCGAAGAATGGGCGTAAGCGCACCCTTCCCTCGATCGAGTGTGGTTCTTTGTGCTGATGTTTATAAAAATGAGCTCCCCCCCTGTTTTTGCTCCCGTTTCCCGTCCACCACCACCTCCGCACAGTGGCGCTGGATGTCCGATAGCATTTTTGCTACGCTACCATTTCTTTGCACATTCCGGCGCGCTTTTTTTTAAAGTGGTACGGGTAGTAATGAAACCTAAGGCAACGCACGGTTGTTGTGTGCGTTAATGATTTCCTCAGCGAGACGCTAAACCGCGAAAGGAACCCGATCGCGTATCATCGCCAGCTGAGCCAACAAACACGGCTCAACCCGTTTTGCGAGCGGCAAGCGAAATTAGCTGGTGAAGTTGAAGGTTAGTCTGGTGTAACCTCTGGGGAGTCTGGGGAACCAACTCCCGCCGACGATCGGGCACGGCTGATCAAGTTCAACAAACTGTAACCGAACTGGATGCGAGTGAGGTGTTCTAGTGCTTCTGTTTTTTTTTTCTCGCTCCACACACATCCGTATTTACGAAACATGGTACAACCTGCGCTTCAGTGAGTTTTGTTCCTCATCATCATCATCATATCCCGCAATCCGTTTCTTCGCGAAACTGACTTTATCGAACGTCATTTCATTTTTTTACTTTTGCTTTTGCTGCACCGTGTTAAACCACAACTTATAATGCGCATTATGCAAGATCATTGTGTTTGCTGTGCAGTGCGTCTGTCGTATGAGACATCTCGAGTGCGCGCAACAACAACGACAAAATATCGTGTACAACATCCTCTAGTGGGTCATCCCCACCGTTGCGGTGATGTTTTCTTACACATGATTCATTTGTCACGAGCAGAAAAATAATAAATAACTACGCTGACACACTCGTAGTCGCATCCGCTACACATCCAACAACTTGAGCGAATTGCACGCACTCGCACAATTTTTCACTTACGTTTTCTTTCACGCTGTGCGGGTTTTCGATTCACAGTGGACGATCAAACGGTGACACACGATGCAGCTACACGATCGGGTGTGGTGCGTCTTGGCCTAGCGAACGAACGGCTCTCTTCCGGTGTACCGCAGAATCCTTCGGCACACATACGCGCACAAGCAAAACACACACACCGACACCCCCACCCGGACGCTGGAGCAACGGGCTGAGATGAACGTATGGGATGTAACGATCGCGTACGAATCGATCACGGTTAGTAGCAGCGATAGTGATAATGATCGTAGTGATAGTATCAGCAACAATAGCAGTAGCAGCGACAGCAGCAGTAGCAACAGCTTTAGCAGTAGTAGTTGTTGTAGTAGTAATAGTAGTAGCAGAAGTAGTAGCAGTAATAGCAGCAATGACAGTAGGTATGGATCTTTGGTCGATTATTTTCATTCCCCCTTTGCCTTTGCCGTTTCCGAAACACACACGGCTTCTTGTGGCCTTTTCCGTAAGCTTAATTTCTCTTCTGGCAGCTTTTTTAAAGGACCTCCAAAATACACATCCACAGCCACCGACACAAACAACGGGTGCACCAGGGACGCACACATACAGCACAACACCTGGCACTACGGCGGATAGATACGCGGCACATACACACAAACGCACATTAGCATACATACACGATCATACACACACACACACACTACCCCCACAAGTAGCACACAAACACACACACCGAGACAAACGGACGGCCGGTTCGCAGCAGTGATAAACCAACCAGAACAAATCACCGGGGTTCGCGCCAAAAGCAGGCGCCCACTATTTCCTTGCGATGGATGCACTAGGGTGCATCACAAATGCACCACCACCGGGCACGCAAACGCGTTAGCGGTCACTTCTAGCGCGGGTTCGACACTAGGAACCGATCCTAATAGTACCGCGACGCGAACACGGACGGCCACATCCGCACGCTTTGAGAGGAAATTTTGAAATGAACCATCGCTGAGTGCCGGCCCTGTGCGAGACCGCTGTACGGTGCGGGCGCATGCGGTCCCCGGTGCTGTTCATCCGAACCCGAACCGCTTTTTACCTGGATGAACTGATTTTTGCACCACGAAATTGCTTTGTTTTCATTAGCTTTCTTTAGGTTCGATGCGTGCCTTTACTTGTTCGTTTGTGGAACAGGTAATTGGAAATCTAGTAATAATTTGTTGAAGATGGCATAATTTCGAAACGTATATATAAAATAGGTATAACTGTTATATGTTAAGTGAATACATCCGTCAAGAAATTCAATCATTTAAGTTTAGCTTCAAATCACTTACTTTTTTAATAAAGTGTATAGTTTCCGTAAAAAGAATTCATCCTGTTACATACCTATCTTATTTAAAGCTTTCTCAGTGTTATAAAAGTGTCAGCGACGATGAGATAACTTTATAGGACTGTTTTAGAATCATTTCTTAACGAACAAAGTATAAATCTTCCTCTTCCACTTAAACACTTTATAAAGTACAGCGACTTTTAAAATGTGCAAAATTATGAAAAATTATAAAACTTATAATTGTTTCACCAATTATGGTGAGTTTCTCTATTTAACCAACGCTATAACGAACAATCAGCGACAACTACGATTTATTATTAAAAATCGAAAATTTCAAGTATATATAAAATCTATTTAAAATTCGTTCTTTTTAATAAAAAATGGGCTTTTTTCATTAAACTTTTTCACTTTTAACAAAAGCCTCTCGTTCGCATGGGTAGTTATATACAGTACTTTACCTTTAAAAATGCGGAAACATTCTATGCTTCCAGTGCAATATGGAGCTTTCAATCCTGCAGACGACAATACTAAACTTAACGCACCACCTTCCGAACCGAACCGAGAAACGAAAGTGATCCGAGGATGCTGGATGTTTGCACTTACTTTCTCACGTCTCACTACTCGCGTTAGCGGAATGAACGCTGATTGCAGGGTTACTCACCTTACTTTCAGACGATGTTTGCAATAGTACTAAGCGGGATGATAATTTCTAACGTTTTTCTGATGTTCTTTTATTCATAAAGAGCTCTTGTATTTTGACCGTTTTTTAGATAATCTTTATGAAGTTTTCAATCGTTTAAGTAATTTTTAACATATGCTCAATTCTTCTTTACTTAGAACCTGTTCCAAGTTGTACTTCTTTGCGAGTTTACATAATACAAAGGCAAATCACAAACCGTGACCTCACAGTTCAAAAACACGCATCTGCATTTTCTCACCCACTGGGGAGTTCATTCACCGTGAAGACGCGTGAGAGTTCTCTCGCTCTCTCCCGCGTACCACCTTGTTAAAGATCGTTTTGTCTTCGTGCTCCAGCGCATGCATCGCGTTGGTCGATCGGGTTTTCGGATTCCCCACCCGAATGCACTTTCCGGACCGGGAATATATATACACTGTGCCACCGTATGATTTTCCTCGCTGCAAACCATTTGCTACGCTAGCGTCTATTTTTCTTTCTTTCTCAACCTAGCCGCCGTTTCCCACACTTTTCACGCTATCGTATCTTTATGGTAACCGGCATTTCTCGGCGTTATTTTTAAATCGAACCATGTGCTACCGGAGGAACCGGCAAGACAAACGCTCATGCACACATACATACGCCGGTACCAAACCCCCTCCCTCTGTAGGGAAAATCGAACTGACCACATGTGCACGGGCAGAATGTTTTCCCGAGTGACGTCATTCGTATCCCGCGGAGTATGTGTAATGTACGTTTCAAACCACCTGACCAGCACCGCACCGGCGTGCAGCATTCGGTGCAAGCGTTTTCGTACGCCTGTGTTCGTTGACGGCTTGAATCTGGTGAAAATATTTTACATCCCAACCAAGTGCACCACCGCGGTTGTCTTTTCACTACCCAAAACCTCCCGCTCGTAATTTTGTGGAATGTTTTATGGATGCAGTTTCGTGCTCGGGTGGCGGGAATAGGCTGAGCTGTCCGCCATTTCAAAAGGCGCCTGGAACAGAAAAACGAAAATCCTTCCACCCTCCTCCCCGGTCCCAATGGTGTGCAAAGGTCACACGCTAAACTTGGAACTTCATCACTTTCTTCGGCAAGCAAAAATGCATTTATGTTTGTTTATTTTTTACTCCCCACTTTGTTTCTCTGTTTCGCTCTGTTCAACCGCGCCCGTTTACCCATAAGTTCATGGTTTGTTTTGGAAACCGGCAACAAAAACGATCGGTACGCAACTTTGGACCGTTTACTGGTCCCGCATGCAAAACGGGCATGCACTGTAACAACGGCGGGTAAAAATACGCGGGGGTCATACAGATCCTAAATTTGGAACGGTATTTTTGTCGCAAAGCGAACATTTCTCGTCGGCTTTTACTTTCCCTGCATTTTCACGTCATGGCGCGCCGGAAAACATGTGTGCGTGTGGAGCAGATTTTCCAAATGTTAACGGAGAACCTTTTGTTGGTTTTCTTCACATTTTCTCTTATACAATTTAAACATTATGAAACCAGACCTTTTTGTTATACAAAACATGAAGTTTTCATGGAACGTTGGTACCAATAATGTTTCTTATGAAGGAAGCAAAACTAATAAATCAGATTCGTCTGTTCCTACTTTGCACTAAATTAGAGAGCAGCATTCAACCACTGAAAAACTTCATCACAGTGTTCAGTATTTTGCAAGTAACTCTATACGTTGGTCGGGGAAGACTCTCGGAACATTGACTTCTTTACCGGATATACTTCCTGCTCTAGTGGAAAATAGCGGATTGATTCACTTTAAGACGACCAGAGAACGAACTGAAATGAACGAGACAGTTGTTAGGAATGTAAGACGCATCTTGACACCATAGCACGATTTAACAAAAACTCCATATATCTCGAAGAAACTGAACTTAGTATTTATCTATGCAATAACACTCAAATAGAGACTTGAGCTTTTGTACCACCTAAATGTATAGTTTATCTGGATAATGCTACAGCTGTTACTATATTGGCAAATAAGAAATACTTTATACTGCTTTGGGACGTAACATTTTTAAAAATCTTCCCAGTGCAGGTCGTCTATCATCTGCCATCATCGACGATAGCATTGACGAAATGCGGTAAATAGTGATTAAATACCGAAATTTTGGTATTAAAGAGAAAAGAGGACCCTTAAGTATGCATTGTAGATCAACTCAAAACATATTTACAGACTATTTTTTGTTTTCTGACACGGAAACATTCGCTCAAAGGAACCCACCATAAGACACAATGGATGTCATCAAACAAAAATCACCGTAAAAACTGAATATCACCTCAACTGAGGTTTGTGAGAAGTTTATGAACGATTGGATTAACGATTGGTATCATGGCATCCACGACTTGCTTCTAAAAGAGCGTATTTTGAAAGGAGATTAGAAGGATTTGCATAAAAATACCTTCTTTTTTAACTTTGCAAAAATTTGAGCCTTAACGGCAAACAAATTTAATATATTAGTCGTATATATATATTTAATGGCCTCAATGGTATTCCAGTTGAACAAACAACCGTCTCAAATGTGAGTTTATGTAAGCCTCAGCAAGTTAGCAAACCATTTAGAAATGAATTGTAATATTGAACATTTTGTGCAAATTGCTATCAAATTCAATTGTTCTCGAAATTACCTCTGCTAAAGAATAAAATTACTGTTCGTAAATACGAAAAACGATCCTCCTCAGCAAGTAGCACAGACAAGACCCCGGGTATTCCCTAGCCGTTACGGGCACTTTACCATTTAACTCGCGTCAAACAAAATTCCAGTCGCGTGATGTGTCGTTTAAATTCCCCCAAAACAAATCTCGTCCACTCGGGAGACCGTCTGTTTGCTGAACAAATTAACTGTCCTCCCTGTCCCCTATTTGCCAAACATTCCATTTCTTCACTCGACACTCAGCATTGCATGTGCTTCCCAAACCGGCTGAAACTCGTGCGCACTTATTATCATTATGCTCATAATTAGTGCCACATTGGTTGGCTGCCTGTTTGACGGTCAATGATTCAAATTTGCTCACGATTCCCGCATCGAAAACGATCATCATTAAGCGTGAAACGTGATTCGTATAAGCGTGTTCAAATTTGCACAGTGCAAAGTAAATATTGTGCTGTGCAGAACATTGTACAACCCTCTGAAGCGTTTCTCTTGCTCACCGTATCCGGCCACTTACCTCTTGATCTCGTCGGAAATCTTCTTGCGCACTTCCTCATTTTCGGTGTAGTGAATCTCGGTCGAGTCGAACCGCACAAAGTCCACCTTCGATTTTTTCACGACCATGGTGTTACTGCACGGCGCAAGACCGGTCGCCGTCGGGGAGCTACCGCCATCGTGCAGGCCCTCTGCGATGGTGGCCACCGTGGATGGGAAATTCTCCGCCGCCACCATACCGCTGCTACTCCCGGGGCTGATGGTACTCACACGGGACTTGCGCGAGATACGGTCCTTGGACGTACGGTGGCGTGTGTCTCTCGTGCCAGCCGATGAGAGTGAGATGGCTGAAGGGGAGGTTGGAATTACACCCGCAACTGGCGGTAATGGTGACGAAGGCATCGAAAGGATGCGCAAGGATACGTTCTTTGCGCTGCTACCGTTAAAGTGTTTCGGCTGACCGTCCAGGTCGGATGGGACGGGTTCGCTCTCGAACGCGTCCTCCATCGCGATGCTTCTCATCTGGCTGTGTCACTCGACGGCACTAGTGGTAACCTTCCGTAACTATTCCCGCTACTGTTCCGTTACACTTCGGTAACCTATTTGACACAGGAACTACTGTCATACGGCAGCGCCATCTCTCGTAATTCACAAGTATCGATTAAAGAGGAGTTTCATCTACAACGTAGAGATCGTTGCCCATCGTTGCAGGATCAAGTGTATGGTTACAAAGTGTTGGGTGCGAGGTCAGATATAATGCAGAATGTGGGTGTGTGTTGCTGTAACGAAAACATTAGGGAGATATAAGTATGATAGTAATATTTGAAAAATTGTTAGAATCTACAAAAAAAAAGGAATGAAAATATCATTCTTCGTACTATCTGAAACGGACGCCCTTTCATCGTATCCAATCTCCTCCTGCACAGTGCAATGGAATGACTCAATGGCTAGCTTTCACGGTAACATGCAAAACTTATCATTCGCTTGTTTACATAAGCTTAGCACGACCTTGTCTGGGCAAGTTAGCCGTCGGACAAGTTTGACGCACCAAGCTTCCAAGTATGTCCAGTAGCAGACAGACACCGTCATTGGAGCATGTCAGTGCTAAATTATGACACATGATCTTATCATTTATCCGTTTGACATGTTAATAGGTACGATCCAACGTCAACGGGGCCGTTATCGCGTGGGAAGCACACACAACAAAATCAACACCGTAATTGGAAAGTAAAATAAAAACCAAACGATCAATCCAACCCCGTTCCAACTGTTGTCCAACACCCAGTCCCAGCTCGCGATCGGACCTGCAGTAAACAATTTGCATGCAATCGAGTTAAGTGATGTGGTAAATTAAAATCAATTTACCATACCGCTTCCTCGATGGCCTGCCGTTTCGGGTTTCGTTCGTCATGTGACGTCGCCGGTGCGCCACCCGATCGTCCACGTACGATCCTGTCCATCAATGTCGCGCGGCAAAGTTCGCGCATAAATTCATTAGCCAGTCGTCGCAGACACGCGCACACCAATCGGACGAATTTATCATCTCGCTAGCAGCATCTCATCAAAGGGAGCAATTTCTACGAGCAAAACTCGCTTGGAACCAGTTTTGGGGCGTTCGTGGTTTTGCGAACGACTCGGCAGGATCGCGTTTTGTGTGTTTTCCTAGCTTCCATTCATCCTACCTCCCGCACGGCACGGCATCACTAATCATCGCGCCGGATTAAGAGCCGGGCCCGTCCGTACGATTCCATGCCCTGCTCAGTGAGTTTGCCAAGTGATTAATTAAAATTCATAAATCGAACAGCCACCGCGACTCTGGCCCGATTGCAGCGCGTATGAACAATTTATTTTTTGTCTCGCTATGAGCATGCTGGTAGACGCCATCAATTTGTGTCTCGTTTTTTTTTCTTCCTCTTTTTCTTCATTTGCCGCCGAGTCATTAGCCGATTACTGCGTGCGAGGAATCTACCAGCAGAGTTGGAACAATTCGTTAATCGGCTCCCTGCCGGGTTGAGTCTGGCGGTGGGATCGGTTTAATGTGGTGACATCTGAGCCAGTGAGCAGCGGTCAGTCTGTAGCGGATTAAATGCTAATAATTAAGCCAATCGCATTGCAACATATTTGCAAAGGATTCGTTAAGAAATGCATCAATTGGCATATTTATAAAGATGGACAATATCACAAAGCATCCATGAAATACAAGAGTTGAAAAATACAATAGAAAAAAAAAATAGATTTATTTCATTTTATCATTAAAAAACTACAAAAAAAAAACCGCAACATACAATTAAACTGCTACAGATTTAAAAATCAAGTCTCCATTGGAGCTCACCACACGTTGCGTACAACTTTTCTTGTACATGCATGCAACATACCACGCAACCCAAGTTTTGCTACGTCAATAACTTCGGAGTGGTGAGTTTCTAGAAAGCTTGTTCATTCATCCGAATGAGTGAACCAGTGCATGCGAAAGCTTTCAGAATGAACATTTCGCAACAGTTTTTTGTTATTTATAACATAGAAATTTGGTATGGTAGATACAAAATTAACTATATTTTGGTTAATTTTTTTGTATTTCCACTATATTATTCTTCATTTTATTCACAACGAACGGATTTCTTATTGCCGTTTACGGATTTGCCCTTAATTAACAATAATCGAATGGATTTGATTGTTATAAATTTCATAAACTGACGGATTTACACTTGTGGAGGCCCTCAGCAGGAAACCGATCGTTGCCCCCACCCAGTGTTAATTTTTGTGAGATTTTTATTACTTGATTTTAATTTCATTTAACAACAGTGCTTTTGTACAAGAGCTCCGATACTGTAAAATAGAAGAACTGTTTGCAGCCATCAAGTTTGATTGTTATTATAATTATAATGATATATTAAAAATTGGAATTGTGTGTACAAATTCGTAATACTAACGTTAGTGTATGATGAAATGTTTTCATTCTCTTTCAGTACTGTTTCGTTTCTTTTTTTTCGTTTTCTTTTAAAAATATGATAAAATAATTAACTTCATCTTCAAAAACGCATTAACTGATATCAGATGAATATAATCCCAAGTAAGATCGGGGCCCCTGACGATTTCGGGGACCGTTAAATCCTCCACTGTCTAGGAAGCAATTGACATTAGTTGGTGGACATTTCCTTTTTTCTAAACAGTGAAAGGGCACCTTATCTCGAGTGTACTCGACTGAAGACATTTGTCTTGTTTTGTCAACAATATCAGCAATAAACACGTGACGAATTCGGTAAGTTGATCCTGTTGCTATCATCATGCATGAAATGAAATGGCTTTATCTTCCGTGGACCTGCGATTATCGTCCAATGCAGTTCCTTATCAGTACGCTGCTGTGAATGCTCATTTAGGATAAACCACTGTTCCCATTATCCAACGGTTTAGTATCGCGCTGATGAATCGGTTGGCTTAGCGGGTTATAACCATAATTATCCAGTGTTTGGCCCCTCAGATTACAAAGAGTTTCTGCCGGAGAAGAAAACATGCGTTGTAATATTTATAAATCATTACATTTCCCCAACAATCTTACGAGATCACCGATTCGTTTGTTCCATCACGCGTGCAGGCGATCTGCATGAGGTTTTATCGTGGGAAAGGTCGACAACGGCGTGGAAGGGTATCCCCACTCGAAGCAATCACGATAATGGGAGGGAAAGAAATGGTACATATCATTTTTCAAGATAACACCACCTTGGAGCACTATGCAACGGCTCTCAATTAGCAAGCGGCCCGGGGGTGGTGGGTGGTTCATTTGTTTGGGGTTTAGCACGAGGTGAAATAAATCCACCGTCATCAAATAATGTTTCAAACCGTTTCAGATGCAACCGACAACGGCGTTCCCCGGCCTGCTTCACTGCCAATGCCACTTTGGAAATCCAACCATTTGAGCAGATAAGACAAGGCACTGCGTTAAAGAACAGCGTGAACAGCGTGGCTCAGTCGTCGCAAACCGTCTGCCGCAGATGGAATGCAGCCTACGGAGTGAATGGGTTTTCCGTGTGTGTGGGCGCGTGTTGATCAGTTGCGGAAAAGAACTTTCCCATCTCATCGTGAAGCCGGCCCGATGTGCACGTGCCATTTATTCTGCCACGCGGTAACAAATCTCGCTGCCGAGTAGCAATTTCGTACGCGCGAACGAACGAAACCACATGCACGCAAAACCCGGGCGGTCGCCGTGAAGGTTAGCGTACGATATAGGGGAGCGTGCACATAGTTCAATCCATCGTTGGTGAACGCGGAATTTATCACCCAGACACCGGCCATAGTGGCTGCTAGCTGCACCGAACGGACGATGCAACCATGGCTGCGGGTGTCGCTGCTGCTGTGCGTCTTCGGGTTCTTCCGCGAGCTGCGCGTTTCCGAACCATTCGTCACCGAGTTCCTGTCGGGCGAATGGCGGGACATAGAACCGGAGCAGCTGAACCGTGACGTCTACCCGATCGGCACGTACAGCCAGGTCGCGCTGCTGGTGTTTATGTTTCTGCTCACAGATGTCCTCAGGTAACGGGTGGTGGTGGTGGTGGTGGTGGTGGTGGTGGTGGGGGGGGAGGGAAGGAAGGAGAGGGAAAGTGGTGTGCATTGTGTGTACCAGTGGAAATGAGAAGCGAAAGCCATACAGTGACCTATTTCTGTACCGCGAGATGTTACCATCGGTAGTGCGAATGTCGTCGGGATATCCGGGAAAACACCACTTGGTCTCCATTGGCCAAGATCTTATGGTGGAATGTATCATGATCTTGTTTTCGTCTTTGCATCTACAATTTTTTTTATTCTCCTCACCAAGAACAAAGATGCGAGCATCGATTGTTTCGTTTTAAAATATTTTTTTCTGCAGAGTTGAGCACTTGTCAGAACAATCAAGATATTGTTTTTATTATCTTTTTTACTGATTTCCGTGCAATTACAAGTCGTCACAGTTGCTTTAGAGCATCTTGGAGTTTGTTAAAAGAATGAATCAACAAATGCCTAGTGAAGCTAGTCCTGTTCGTTTACATCCGTTCAGTCGTACAACATAAGCTGAAGATTATAACAAGAGATAGAGCTGAACTAAGACATGTGATGTGATTGAGAGATTGTATATCTATGCGTGTACATTTATCGAGTTGATTGTAACCGTCAGCTGCATTTTTTATCATGCTTCAGAACGATAATGATAAGATTTTGTAAATTAAAAATTCCAAAACAACATTAAATGTGCAGAACAAAACTGCCAGAAAAGATATGGCATAAAGTGTTATTGGAAAGACAATTATGATACTATTGCATTGGCTACTGTTTTGCAAAGTGGTACACTTTTATTTATACGCAGTGGTAACACATTGTTGTTAACTGACAATTGTACAAATGTGTTCTTAAATCAACTAAAAGAAATTGATTTAAAAAAACTATTTTTTAGATTCCGATTAGATTCCTTTTGAAGTTGAAGTGGAATAAATAAAAGATGTAAAATCTTTCAAAATTTCTGAATATTGTTCGAATGAGATAAATTCTGTATAAATATTGTGTTTGCATCGTGCGAATTGCGAAAGCTTGAGGAAGTGATTTGTTTTACATTGTAAATTCATCGGCAGAGGAATTGCGCGACTTTTTAGGTATCCTCAGGAGTCGTCCCCTAAAAAACCAAAATATGTTCTGGATAATATGACATTAAAGTTGGTCATGAGCCATTTGAAAGATAATTAAACAAGTACTTTGAACTGCAATATACGCCATCAACGACTGTTATCAATGCTATCAGCATTTTATCATCTTCCGGTACTGCAAACTCCAGAAAATCCTCAAACCACTTAAAACTGCCCCAATTGAAGAGCAATAAATACGAAATATTTCACCGAAACGCCCTGCAAATAGCTTCCGTAAACAAAATGAAACTTCTTTCTACAAAAACTTCATACCACATCTTTCTAAGCTTTTTCGTGTATGAAGTTTCTTTCGACCGAATTCCTTTCCAAGGCTTGCAAATTCAACCGAGTGAATGGCAATCTATTCCCGGAATGTTTTCATCTCATCATTGCTGAGCCTGCCCATCATGAGGGCTTAAATTGTTGTAGTTTCACTGGGGAATGCCCAACGCACTACGATGCATGTGGTTGGGAGAAAGAAGGTAGAAAAACGAAGGATAACAACACATACCTACATTAAGCGCAAACTGCATTACCATACACATACGCGCGCTAAAACTGTGCCAAACGCCCGTAAGTCTCGTACCGATGGAAACACTTTCCCAAAACAGCACTTAAACTGCCAAATTAAACTGACAACTTTTGCCAAACACTACGCACGGGTATCGTCCTCAGCCGCGAGCCGGTGTCATTTTTCCAACGATGGGTTTTTCTTCCTTGTTGCAAATGTCATAAACTGAAAACCCTGGAATGAATGTTTTTGTGTGAGTTTCGCCGAGGAGAAAAGGAGCTACCCAAAGCTCAACCATTTCTTAGCAGGAAATCTTCAGCCTGTAGCGAAATGCTGAGCGCAAGCGAAGTGAAAAAGTCAAAACAAACTCTCGTCTGGAGGAAGTTGGCAAAAAAAAAAACGCACAGCAACAGTAGCAGCACATGAAGATTCGACCGAAAACTTCAGTTTTATCGTTGGCTCGCGGGAAGGCAGCTTGGCTGGAAGTATGCGAAGCACGGGGAACACACTTCAACCCATAAACTCTTTAAATAATTTCACGAACCTCCAACGTAAACAAAGTTCTGGTTCCACAAGGCGAAGGTTTCGCCCTGCGGAACTACAAGTGAGAAAAGGTTTGGTGTAAATCGTTTCCCACACTTATCTCGTCGTGCTAACAGCGCTGGGCTTCAAGACGCTACCCCACTGCCGAGAATCTTAAGTGAAGACGAATAGTCCAACAGTGAGCTGTTGTTTTCTTTCTCGCCAAACTATACTTCCCAGCATGGCGAGAAGGAAAAAAGGACCGTCCATGTCCATGCTGATGGGCAGTAGCGGCAGCTCTTCAGAAGCTAGAATAAATTGATTTTCCCTTCCGGTGACAGCAGTATCGTTTATTTCCGTCCAATTCACACATACACTCGATGGAGTGCACCACGGGTGGGGGCCAGAAGGGCAAATGCAAACAGTAAAAGGAATGGTTCAATCTTGGTGGCCGCACCACGATAGCAAACGGAGTAGATGGAGTCGAATTTATTTCGTTATTTAATTACTTCCACAGAACTTTCCGCCAACAAGTTCCCTAACGATTGTGATTGAGTGAGCGTCAGACGCGAGACGAGAGAGTCTGCCACACCAAGTGCTTTTGATAATGATTAGCTATGATATTTAAGATAAGCACTGGACGATCGTGACAGTCTGGTTCTGGGGAAACAACTTGAAGCGGAAAGGTCCTTCCATTCGGCAAGAATGTCATTGTTGCGAATAAGATTAGAAGGACATTTTTCCACGAAACCGGTCAAGACATATCTCGGACCGACGATCGGAGGACGGAAAGAACCGTTCAGTTTTGTGCCATACCTGGTGCTCGAGTGCACTGCAAAACTTCACCCGGGAAGACATTTCTCTCTACCGAGAAACACATTCTATTCCACCGGTGGAATGTTAATGCAATTGGAGTGCTTGAAAACGGATGGCAATGG
The DNA here is from genome assembly GCA_000349025.1 of Anopheles minimus. NCBI lineage: Eukaryota > Metazoa > Arthropoda > Insecta > Diptera > Culicidae > Anopheles > Anopheles minimus. Next base: position 7,786,909 of record KB664165.1, on the reverse strand, counting down.
AACGTACATATGTCATGGAATAAAATGAAACCCTTCAACTTTGGCTTCAACAAAATGGCTTGTCATGTACATACGACACTACAATGCGGGACAGCAGACGATGCGAAAAAGAGCTGACGTTTCTGGAGGTTCGATATGTTGGTGTGAAACATTTCCTTCAAAAAATGCAACAATCAAAAACCTTTCTTAAAGTGTTTTTTGAAGAAAGTTTGAAAAAAGCACAATGAACTCCTCGCTGGATTTGTATGTTTACCACAGCCATTTCTTTTCAACATCAGCTATGATCCGGAAATAGAACTTAACTACCCTTACCTGCACGTTCGTCTAAAACAACGTAACCAAATCACTCTCCTTCTCCTTTTTTTCTGGCGCTTTCCTACCAAACCCGCTTGTTTTTGGCTTATTGGTGCTTTGGCGAAAAATTAAAAATTAAACCACCGTAAAGCCGTACCGGGCAGACTCTGCAACGACGAAACATTCAACGACGAGTTTGCCCGAAACGCTACGATGCAGCCAGTAGCCAACTTTTGGCACGGTACCGGTTTTAAAATTCGCTCGTAACAACACACAGCCATGATTACGTTTTCATAGATGCACCAGTTGCTTGTGCTTTCGTTGGTTGTAGGTAAAACACAAACAGCACAGCTTTTGACAACGGACGAGATTAACTCTTTCGCTGGAATGCAGTAAAACAAACAAAGCGGTCTTTAAATTGGTCGTAAAAACTGGGGGTGTTTTTTTAACACATTTGTTGTTTTATAGTGAAGAATATAGGGTAACGTAGAACCTTATATGCTTATCACGGAGCATTAAAGCTTTATGGAACACATCCTTGAAATAAAATAATACAAATAATGCTAAAAAATATATTTTATAAAAATTTTACTACTTATAGCAGTGAACACATTATATAAAGACTTCACTCTCCTGAAAAGCACTCTCCTTAACCATCCATTACATCGCATATTCCACAATTCTTGAAGTGTTCGATGACGGCCTTACGTCCTTATAACCTTGATGCAGATCTCTTCAAATGTCTGCTTTGCCTGTTGCCTGCCTGTTGAGGTCAGTTGATTAGGGTCGGTTCCTTCCATCCGTCATGACCATTATATTCTCAAAAGGCTTATTAATAGAGATGTCAAGAGGTTAAGTTGACTGCTGTAGTAACCCTGGCCGGTTGGATTTCTTGACTACCGGTTTGTTGTTTTCACCTGTAAAGGTATGCCCAGAGCTAATCAAATACAAACCAAGTATTGTTCTAAAAATACCAGGGAGTGTCTTTACTCCCATTTTCTTCGAACCAGACTTCATGGCGCTTTTTTCCTGATCATGGACATAACTCCACTAGTCAGTGGACTACGAAATACTGATATCTTTATATAAAACCCACCAGCGATTTTTAGACCAAATTTCAACAAATGATGCATTACAATTGAAAAGCAATCTTAATGACAAATATGTATCCATCGGTAGAATCCTGCAGAAAACATTAGAAATTTACATTTTCTAAAACAAATAAAAACACAACAGGAGGACCTTACTTCTTGGAGGCTCTTAGCGAAATTGAAATGGATGTCCCCTCATCTTTAGGCAGACCATCACCACATAGACCACAAATTATCTGACGAGGGAAGTGTGCAAACTTCAACAAATTTCGATGCCACTAAATTAATAGTATTTAAAATTTTGTAAAAATGGTCCGTAACACCCGTGTTCGCAAGAGTATTAAAGCCGGAACCGAAGATCGAAAGAGAGATCTGCTCAAGTTTTCATGGCCCTGCTGGCACGGATGTACTGCGTATTTTCCATTTTATTTTCTGAATACCTAAAATACAGGAACTCCTATTCACGTGTATTATCAATATTATAAATAAAGGAATATCTTTAAGAGTCGGCTGGAGGTTGTTGATCTTTGTGGAGGTTGTAGAACAGCCCAAATTAAGACAAAGAGGTGTAATTGACAAACACCAGCTATCCGATTTGATGTTTAGTGATCGCTCTCTCTGTATGTGTTATGTTTGTATAAAATGTAGCAATTCTTGTCTTGACATTCAACAAATGTTTCATCTCTGCGCCTATAATTATCGGTAAAAACTGAATAATCTTTTCATTATTGCGAAGCCTGTTTTATTGATGTATCCTTGGACAATTTCGCCATAATTGAAAATAGCTTTTTTTGGTATTTCACTGCCTTTATGGCATGAGCTTTATATTTATGGAGGACAAGTTCTTTCTCACAGATTAATTGTAATAACCTGCAGTTTCAGTCAACAATTTCTAACACGGGGAAAACTCGATCAAAAAACAACAAACCTTCATTAGCCCTAGCAAACCCGTACCTTCATACTTTTCTTCGCCACAGGAACCCTCAATCAGCCAACCAGTGTGGTGTCCTAGAACAAATCCAATGAAAGCCCACTGCTTACGAGCCCCGTACGGAGCAACGAGGGCCCACATTTTATCACATTAACGTTTCATTAACGGTCCTTGTCCCATCCGCACACGCTTCAACGATGCGTAATGGCTTTTTTCTTCTCGTTTCCATCACACACACTCACTACCGTCCTCAGGTGTCATCCGCTAATTTGCCCCTTTGCTAACCTTTGTCATCCGTACGCTCTTTTCCGATCACATCGTTCCGTGTACACGGCGCTGTATCTTCTGGGATTTTTTTCCCTTCTAACCGGACAATTCCGTCCCCTGCACCACGTGGTACGTCATCAGATACAAATCGATAATTGTATTTTCCGCCTGCTTGGGCATCGTCATCTGGTCGCTGCTGCTGTGGACTGAAACGTTGGCTGCACTGCAGGTTAGTAGCGCGGTACACATCACTAACCAACGGGTACCGTACATGCACACGGCATTACACAGTGACAGCGCGAACGTTCGGAACCCGGGGTAAATATGCGAACATAAATCGTGTGCTAAAATATCTTCTCCAGGCCGCAACAAGTGGGCCACAGCTGATGCTACTGTGGCAGGCTGGTACGGTGCATACCACGACCGGTATCCATCATACACGGAGGCAAACAACAGCAACAAAAATACCCTCAATTCCGTAGATAGGATACTTCGTACGGATCGCTCTAAACCGCTTTCCACATCGGCTAAACGACGTACTTTCGGGCTTTTGCCAAGAAGTACATTGAACCGTTTTCGCTGGCGGTACATTAACTCTCAGGCAGCACGTGAAACGGGTCTCAGCCCACCGACCACTGAATTGCATCGTTATCATCGTTCATTTAGGATTTTTACTTCCATTTTTCCATGCATCTTATCCGTCTCCGTTTTTGTACTCTTCCCGCTCGCGCAATTCCGCAAGGTCGTGCAAGTGCTGTACGGTGCCTACATGGCGTCGGAGGTGGCCTACTACACGTACATCTACGCCAAGATTAGCCGGGAAAAGTATCAACAGGTGACGGGCAATACACGGGCCGCCATCCTGCTCGGCCGCTTCCTGTCCGGCGTTATCTCCCAGGTGCTCGTTTCCACCGGTGCGATGAACGTACGCGACCTGAATTACATTACACTCGGCAGTAAGTAGTAGATCGTTCTGTTTCGCTTCCGTTCTACGCTTGCGGTTGCAGTAGGGACGAGAATTGCACCAAATGTTATGTTACCCCGGTCGGGTAACAACCGTGATAGAGTTTCTTGAGCTTGGGAAGATATTTCTGGGTTAGGAATTCTGGATTTATAATTTCAAATAGCTTCTTCGTGGCAAAGAACAGTAAGAGTTTATTGCTAGTGCTGCTTTTAACTCATTAAACATGGCGAAAATAAATATACAACGATTCAGAAAATTATTCTTAAAATTCTTTGAACTCAGTAACACCAACAAAACGATCAAACCGAATTAAATAAATTCTTATGTGGAATATTTTGAATTTAAAATATATTGATCCATCCTGGAGAACACTTGTTACATTCCCTTTTACAACAGCTTTATGTTTTTGATGCCTACATCACTCAGCAGCTGACCTCTCCAACCGTTGTAAGCCAAACGTACAACATAATCTGACTTTTCCATTTTGTGCAGACCGGGTCAAATATTCCATCATCCCCCCTCAATATAACATATCCCTTCCCGAAGATGGTTTCTGATCCGTTCTAACCTCATTTGTGCCAATCAAATTGGTTCCACTGTCTTCTACCTCTCACACCGTCTTAAAGCGGCTTACATCATTGTTATGCAATCTAACCACAATGATCCCGGTCTATAAACATAGCCCACGGCTCGTGGCCAATCCCTAATAGACGCACCATTACATGAGATCCCATACATGTACATCCATTGCAGCTTTCATACTTTTCAACCATAGCAACTCGCTCACAAATCTTCGTCCGCTTCACCATCCTGTCGGCCAACAACAGCGGGCACTTCACAATTATTCCAATCTTTTTCTTGATTGATCGATATTTTTTGGCTTCTGTCTTACTGTTCACATACACACACACACACACACACACACACACACACACACACACACATGTATGTACCTTCGGGGGATCTTCGGGGGCTAACCGTTGGCCATCAATCAACTTTAAGTTTGTTCGACAGCAACCACTCCGTCCAGTGTCACTTTCATGTCTTCATCAAAGATTAAGGTTGGGTGGGCACTCGGTCCGAGGTTTCGTGTGGTGGAAAATCAATATTTTTATCATGAAGGTTGGCAAACCGATCGGGAAGATGAGCTTTATTATGGTGCTTGTGATGTCGATGTTTTAGCATGATGGAGTGACATTTCTTTGTCCGGAATTGGGACATCAATTTGAGTTATAAAATATTTTAAAGCACAAAAATTAAGGAATATCATTACAAGAGAGCTTTTTTATTCATTGTTAACCTGTATTACTCAGATAAAACACATGTTCAATGTTGTTTAAATGAGTTTTTATATCCTTTTTGCTTAGTCTATTACCAATTAAGTGGACAAATAAATCCTTGAACAATATTTAAACGGTTGTCCTTTTTTTAAGACGATCAATCAGTTTTAACATCTACCTTTGCATACGCGGAAGTGCTCATAAGTCCTTCGATATGTGTGCCCGGTAACTAACAGGACCGCTATTCTTCGTGTTTTCCCTACAAAGCACCACGTAAGCCGATCAAGTATGAACCATAATTAAAAAAGGGCAACCATTCCACGACCCCGTGAGTGCACAATCAACCCTTGTTCGATTTTAATTTACTTCCATTATGAAGTGCGCGGAAACGAAACCGTTTCCACTCGTTGTTTCCCGGTCACACTGGATGCAAAATCATTCGCTCACGAGCAATGCAATAGCAGCAACCGACCGATGTGTGTAATGAAAGGCAGGAAAAAGAAACCAGAAACCAACAAATCACCACTGCAGAACTGCCTGCTGGTGATGAACGTGATAAAGTGTGTTTCCGGCGTGTGCTTCTGCATTCCTCGGATGCATTCGCTTGTTGCATTACGGTGAAAGCGATGCCGTCGCTGGGGGAGCTACATTTTATCTCCATTCCGTTCGTACTCATCCGTGTGCCCTGCCAAAATGCTTACCGATGTTGCACGTACTATTGTGTTGCTTTTTGCCCCTTAACGGCCTTAGCAGAATGAACGCGACTGTACACGATGCAACGCTTTCTCCTTTTGCAGCGCAAGCCGTTTCTCTGCTCTGGTCATTTTTGCTACCACCGGTAAAGACGAGTGTTTACTTCTATTCACGTGACGAGGACATTAAGGTAACCACCGGAACAGTGGCATGTGATACTGCAGCTCTGCCACAGCAGCTGCAGCAGCAGCAGGATCAGTTGGAGCATAACGGGGAGAATGCATCGGAAAATTCTCACAAATCTGCGATCAACGAGTCTACAGGTAGGAAAATAATCCCTTCAACGATTTTGTTAAATACAAGAGTTCACTAAGCAAGCAAGTGTTTAACAATTCTTAAAGAAATATACTTTAAATTTGAAAACTAAACTACACAATACTTTATAAAATGTTTGTAGCAACAGTGACATATTACATAACTAAATTATACAACATCAGTTTTTTTAAATGGTTTACTGAAAGTACTTATTATAAAGTCAACATGTGTAGCAACATGTTTGACAAATACAAATTTCTACAATCTTTAAGGTTCAAGATTAATATTCTGATGAATAAATAAATTGTAGTTCTAAAAGTAAATTCATTCCCACGATAAATCATGCAATCAGTGCTCAGAATATTAAAAAAAAATAGTTATCCTATTGACTTCAAACGTTTACCAGGTGTTCTTCGCATAAATTGTTGTAAAAAAACTATATTTTATACATATACATTTCAAATTTTTTGAATTGAATCCGATAAGGTTCTCGTACGATAAAACCCTTTGAAACATTAACTTAAGCTTTCAAAACATTTACGAATGCACTCCAAATCCACTTTATAGGACAGTTAATCTAACCAAATCTTCGAGTCGGAAAATTATGCTTCCGAACTTAATTTAAAATCATTCTTGATCATTTACTTCGGCAAATTTCTTGGAAGAAAATACAGCGACTATTTCATGAATAATTTTAAAAGCATCCAATTGAAAATGATTTTTTTCCTACATTGCAGAAAACTCCCCGAAAGACCCCAACAAAACCGTCGAAAATGGTGACAGCAGGGTGGAAACCGCCACCCCCCTACCGAAGGCACGTTTTTCCGCCTCACGCGCCGTTCGACTTCTTTGGCAACATTTCAAATCCGCCTACCGGCAGCTCCCCGTGGTCCAGTGGAGCTTATGGTGGGCCCTTGCAATGGCCGGCTTCATACAGGTGCAGGTGTACGTGCAGCTACTCTGGCATGAGATCGACCAGGATCAGGGTACGCTGTTCAATGGTGGTGCCGAGGCACTGCTCACACTGCTCGGTGCGATCAGTGCCCTTGCGGCGGGTTACATTGCCAACCGCATCTTCGAACAGTGGGCCCTCTGGATACTGACCGTGTGTTCCGGGCTGCAGGGTGGACTCATCTTGTACTCCGGCTTCGCCACCAACATCTGGGTGGCGTACGTGCTTTACATCCTGTTCGGCACACTGTACCTGTTCATGGTTACCATGGCAAGGTAAGTGAACCATCTTTCCCGACGTCAAAATTCCCAGCGAATGGAAAAATTCGCATCCCACCATGTTTCATATCCAACGAAAGTCAAACATAGAAGTATAACATTGTTTTGCATGTTTTGTTCTCCAAACACTCCGATCCCATTTCCCGCGTTCAACATACGAAAATTACAGGAAAAAACAACTTCTCAAACTGACCAATGATTCACGAGCCATGAACGTTTTAATTCACAGCAATAAGCAATATGCAAATTGCTTTGCTCTTCCTTTCTCCTTTCTCAGCTTCCTCAGTGTTCTTCGCCTCATGACCATTTCCTTCACGGTCCACTTCTAATTGAATCGTGCCAAATGGCGACAAAAGCTCAAGTGAGGGATGGCCGTGGTTAGGCAGAAGCGATAAAAAATACGGAAACAAACCAAAGTCGCCCGTACGGCTACGGTGCCGAGCGCTGTAAATTATAAGACGCTCGAATTCGCATTTGTACCGGTAACGGTTTCGCAGCACGCAGAACCAGTACCCGGAAAATGTGTGTGGGTTTGTGTCGAAAAGTGTTTTTTTTTCAGCAGCACAAAGGGACGTATAGCATAACTTTCTTCTTTTTTAATCTTAATTGAAAACTGCAATAAAATGCTGCCCGACCTTTCTGGGAACTTATGAGACAAACGAAAAAGAATGGATGGAAACGCTAGCAGTGTAGGAAAAACAATTATTTAAACTTTTTTGATAGGCATTTTAAACAAGTGAGTTGAATCAATGTAGTTTGTATTTTAATAAACGATATTATTATGAAAAAATAGTGGAGATATCCACAAAAAATCTCAAAATAAAGATCATTTTTCAGATTTGTTGGAGATTTGAACAATAAAATTCTAATAATTATGTGGTTATTACTTCTACACTTTCGAGACTAAAATTTGCTAAAGTGATTCTCAACGACTTTTCTTCAAAAACCGAATAAATCCAAAATGTGAATTAAAAATGTAAAATATACGCAAATTCAATACTTTTCGACCTAGAATTCAGAAATCATCAACTTGACTTGAATTGAAAAATGATAAATATTTGAAGTTTGAAACTAACTCTAAGAAGGAAGTTATAAAAACTGAATTTATTGGAAACATTTACCAAATATTTCCGAAACCCCCAGCTTCTAGCCCGCCATGAGGAAACGTAAATATCAGCTCTTTCCAAACATCTCAAATAAACTTTTCTTTTTCCTACCCAACAATAAGCAAACAAAAATAGGCAACCAATCAACACGGACATTCAAATTAACAAAGCATTTTCCTCAACTGTGTCCTTCACCACAGCAACAAAGTAACAAAAAAAAATCGCATAAAACTTTCCTTTCAATCCCAAAATAGATTCCAATTCCCACCGTTCGAAGTTGTTCCGCCGGCAGCCAAAAACAAACCTGCTCCAAATCAATTAAACACACCATTTGTAGCGCACATAACTCGATCGACGCTACTTGTATCCCGAATAGAAATTCACATCACATACGACCAGGCAATTTAGCTAACGTTTTGTATCGTTTTTTTTTCATTTTTTCCGCTAAATTTCCAGTGCCATCGTGGCGAAGTATCTCGAGGAGGACAGCTTTGGGCTGATCTTCGGCATCAACACGTTCGTGGCGATCGGTGTACAAGCGCTGCTCACACTAGCGACGATCTCCGAACGTGGCCTGATGCTTGACCCACGGGACCAGTTCAAGGTGTACGGTGGCTACTTTTTGGTGCTGTCGATAATCTACCTAATTGCTGCCATCGTTGCCGGCGTGGCCCGACTGCTGCAGCTGCGGAAGGCACCGACCGCAACCGCCCGTGAAAGTTCACCAGCATCAGCCCCACCGAACGACGGTGCGAATCGACGACCGTAAGCGGTCGGATGGAATAAAAACTCCCAAAGAATAAAAACATCAACGAAGCAAAAAAACTCGAAACACAACTTCGTCATTTAGCGGCAGACGTTCTGGCCGAACGTTTCTTCCGTATCCTATCAGGGTGACACCGTATGTCAAACCGTTTCCCACGAACGACGGAGAGGGCAGAACGATTGAAACTGGAACTCACCCAGCAGCAAAACACACCGGAAACACTTCGGTCAATCGTTGAGCAAAACAAACTCTCTCACGTCCTCGAGAGTCCACCGAAGGGGTTGACCAGAGTGTTCCTAGAACCCCCAAGTGTGTTCGTCGAGAAGGGCGTTGGAAGTTTGGGAAGCAGGTCGAAGAACGAGCTTTATGGCACCAAAAACTGAAACTCATCCACCAGCGAAGCGCACGGAGGTTGGGCAGAATAAAAACACACGTTTCCCCCGCGTTTCCGGTAACTCCAACCACCCCCCCAAATCATCCCAACAGCACGGGACGACGAAAACTGACGCCACGGAAATCCTCTCCAAGCTTCCGGCGCGGACACTTGCAATAGAAAAGCACGAGAACCAAACCTCGAAAAAGCAATGGATCGCTTTCGGGTTCGCATTTATCATCGACCTTCCGGGGGAGGTGCTGCTTTCCGAGGTGCTGTTCTCCCAGACGCTTCGTTGTCGCTTCCTGAGACTTCGCTTCAGAACCGGAAGCTGCTAAACCATCATATACAAAACATTATTTTTCATCGCATCGCCCGAACCATCTAAAAGTCAGATTCTTCCGCATTGCTATGTGCGGACCAGTACGAAGGCATCCATCTTTTGCCGTCGCTGGTATGCTTGTCTTACCACCCGTCCAGGAACTCCTCCTCCACGTCCGAGTAGCGGATGCTTCTCGGGCGAAACTTTTGCAAACCCCGTGCTCACACAATGCACCGGCACCAATGTGCAGCCAACGGACGAAAATGGCAATTGCATCACTTCCTATATTATCCAGAGCTTCTTCTCACTCGAGCGGAAGGAGCATCAGCATCAGGTTCGATGTAGTTGTTGTAGAACCCAATTGGAAGGCATTAAGAAAACACAGAACTCGGGCGAACGAGCGAGACGCCGTGATGCAGGAAAAGAAATTAGGTTAAATAAATGTCAGCTATATTAATGATATTTCATTCGCTCCTAAAAGCTTTTTCGTAAGCTTCCCACAACACCCGTCCGATTCGGAACATTCTTCCGCGTCCCGGTGGGCAGGGTTGTGTTGTTCGCACAAAACGATCGCATTTCAGCGCGCCTTCCCATCACACCAACGATAATGATTAGTGCAATGAATCATCGTTAGTCTGCTGCAGGGAACAAAAACAATAGTCTGTTCCGATGAAATGTTCCGGGCAAGCGTAAAGTGCCTGTCGGCGAATACAGCGATCGTTACAGTGGATCATTTATTATCCAAGCGGTACAGCATTGTCTGAGCATCGCACCCTTACACACCTAAGCTAAGCTTCAATCCGTTGGCGCCATCAACCCGTGACCGGGCGGGGGAGAGTAATGTTTTATAGGCACGCCTGCCTGCCAAAGTAACACAATCCATCCGCTCAATTGCTTTGCATTCGCTCCAGTTAGCTATCGCACGTTCTTTGATCTTCGGGTGACGATGAAGTCTAAAGTATTGCCACTTTTCCGCTTCTGTGGTCCTGTTTGGGTTCGGGATCGGCCGAACAGACAGAGAATGGCGTCTTGAGGTTGCAATCAAACAGGAAATCTTGCAACTCAATACCAGAAAGTGACAAAGGTGAAATTTCAAACGTTTTCTTTGGGAGGGTACGCTTACCTAAATGGGGGAAGGTTCCCATATTTTCCTTCCAAGAATTTGACGACCCACTCCGGCGAATATTAGATTGAGAGTACATCAGCTAAACAAGATGATCGAGATAAGATTATTAGGTTACGCGACACGTAGTGCGCGATTTTGTTAAAGCTCTAGTAAATGTATGCTATTTTACAATATTTTGAGTGTTTTTTATTATTTTTTAACACATTTATCGTAACCTTTTATTGTAGGTTTATATTATTATAATCTTATTGTTGCATGTGTTTAACGTTTACATGTTTTATGTTGAATAAATAATTGTTATTATACGTCATTAATCGAAAACCAGTTCGTTACTATTTGTTTTTTTTTTTTTTTGAAATAAGTAAAAATGATGTCGTATGACATTGAAAAAAATCATGAACGCGCACAGTTACATAGTTTCCGCCTTCGGTTAAAAATTGATCTTTATAAAATAATATAAAGGCCCTAAGAAGGGCTCTCGAAAAACCATCGTTTTTTATGCTAATCATTATTTTACAATTCAGATGTACAATGCATAAGTTCTATTTACTTTTTACATGAAAAATAGTATTTTTTGTACTTTACAATTTTACAGCACATCATGTTTCAAATTACACGGCCATGAATGAAGTAAAAGCATGAGCAGATCTATCTCTTCAACTTTTTCTGATGTTCGCTGTAAGCATATGGTCTATGAATTATGTCACGGACTGCATCAAGCGTATCGGACGTTAGAAATTATATAGCTATGATTTATTGCAAATGTAGTTAAAAAAATGTGTATTAATTTACGGCTAAATGGGAACAAAAAATATCTTTTTATTCCGAAATTGTTGTTACTTATAAACAAAAAAATATTCCAAAGAAGTCCATATTGTTGATGCCGTTTTTGTATTAAATTACAAATATTTATATAAAAAATATAGTTTTTTTAAATAGCTTTACGATTACTTTTCCAGAAATTTTATATTTATTTAAATAATCAATTTCATCTCATGCAAAACTGATATGACTGTAAATAAGAAAATAAAACCTTTACACTACAATATACCTTGCGTATTCCGTACACTTCTTGCAATTGCACGAGATGGCATGTAATAAAACCCTGCACATGTACTGATAATCTGTCCCACCCTATTCAATGGTACCGTACACCTCTTTTATCTCCATTTCTCGAGTACGACAAAATTGGTGACCCAACCCGATAACGAATGCAACCGGATACACGCCAATATTTATCCCACCACAACCTAACCAACCCGATTCGTCAAGACAAACCGAACGCTGGCGTACAAAGGCACTCCGGGTCACACTCACATACCGCTCTTGACAGCTACGGCTCTGTGCCCACAGGTACCAGCGAACATGATCCACTACCCGGTACCGGACGGGAATACACCCTCAGTGTCCCCGTGGGCTATTACGTAGTACCGTACAAAATGAATTCTAACCGAGGAAGCGACAACGATATTGTTACACCACCACCACCACAACACCGCTGCATGATGTGGATGGACGCCTCGTTGAGCTCTTTGTCTGCTGGCCGGTTAAGCTGTGGGAAGCATGTGTGTTTTTTTTTTTCGGCCCGTTCCTCTGTAGTGGATTTAAATCGCCACCTACACGGATGGAAGCTGCAAATTCATCGCCATACGTCAGCCGCATGTATGTGTGCGCTATGGGGGCAATGGAGCTTTTTTGTTCGTACAATGCATAAGAAGATTTTCCACCTCACCGACTCACCTGTATAAAGCACGGACATGGAGGAGATGTAGAACTGGCCTTTCAAAGCAAGATTGGTACACAAAGAATATGAGCACATTTAAACGACAAAGCACCGTGTAATCAAATTATGCAATCGTGGACGCGGGATGGTTCGCTAGCGAAAAGTAATAACAGAAACAGCCATGTTCGTTGTAGCTTTGAACCGATTTTTGTAAAAATTCTTATATGTTTTTAAAATAATATTTTTTTCGACCAATGCAAAAATCTTGGAACGTTTTTAAAAATGCAGAAACTTATATTCATTCCACCAATATCGTTATGCATGTATTTCTATATTGTTAAAATAGTATTGGTTCTTGAGACACTGCGAGATAATTCTGGCAAACTAGAACACTTTATTTGTTCAAACAACTCATTATGAAGGAGCAAAGCCCAACGATTAGTCCTTCCTCAGTTCTAGAGATGTGCATAGTGAGAATGGTAAGTAAGATAAATTTATCTTATTAGTGTGTCATTGAACTTTTATGATTTAACTCATGAGTCTAATCTCTCACATGATGGGATAACACCGAAAGATTCAGATTAACTCACTCAGAGTCAATTCATGTTAGTGTGTTGTTAATTATATATAACTCTAGTTGCTTTCAGAGTCTTTTTTTCTTTCTCACTCCAGCGTTCACGCCAAGCTCGTGTTAAATTTTTATCCTGCTACCGTACGTGGCCGTACAGACAGGCAGCAGCACTTCATGCGTACCGCTGTATTCCACAATATCTTGTAATGATGTTTTATTTATACAGTTTGAAACTGTATGATAGGTCAAGCAAAAATAATTAAGCCAATTGAGAATATGGTACAGTCGTTTTATACCACAATTGTATATTCCAATTCAAGAAATGGACCAAAAGTACTAGGCGCCTCCATCGGTCTTCAGAGCATTTTTATTTGAGTTTTTTATTCGCATCGTTGTCCGAAATATTACAAGGTGCTTTTCTGCTATTCCTTCATTTATATACTAAAAGATCCAGGTACTATTTAAATTTGTATTTAGTTAGTGTTGGATTTATGGTTCGAAGGGGACTTGCTTCGTCTACTATATGTAGCTGAAAACTTACAGTCCATAAGGAAGTTTAAAACATTTTTATACAGAGGAGAGATCACAAAAATTAAAACACGTATTTTTTCCTCAAGTACTCAATCAAACTCCTAACAATAAGTTTCGCAAATTAATTCCATACAGCTTATCAACATACAATTTCCTGATCGTTTTATGTAATAACTAATCCGGTCCAACCACTGCTAGCTGTCATTTATCTCATCAACCTCAATCGCTCAACGACACCCGGCTGTTTTCGTGCCATCTATAGCACGCTCGGGAGCATAAAACCGCACAACGAGTCAGCGGCTAAAGCCCGGAGTTCGTGAAAGATGAAAAGCCTCACACCGGTACATCCCGGCAAAGCCGTTTTCTCATTAAAAATCAATTTCTTAACACTTCCGCATGGTGGCAACCGACGTTCCGTTGCAAAACTTTTCCTACCATTCTTTTCTGCCTCCACTTCTCGTTTGCCGACCGCCGCTGCCAAACGCCTTTGACCATGACCGTGGTAAATAAAGGCTACGCTTCAGGGGGGCACAGGAAATCTTTACGGCCATGGGAATGTGATTACTGAAACGGGCCGAACCAAAAACCTGAACGACAATCTATGTTTTGGGAGCCGAAAATTAAGAACAGCAACCGGCAATACCGATAAGCCGAAAGCGTGCACCGCCGGCCCTGGAAGCGTAACCACACGCCAAAACCACACGCAGCTGACCAAACGCCAGAAAACCGTACACCGCCAGGCCCGGCAGGGTTTACATTATGTACAGCCGTTCCTGGCCGCCACCGTTGAACCGGAGTGCGGATGGCCACCCATTTTTACGGGGCAGGATGTGAACGGTCCCGGAGGGAACGTTTGCGGTGTACGTGTAACGACAAACTTTCACATGGTTTCGGCACACTACCCTCGAGGGAGTGTGGTGGCGGTGTTGATCTTGTGCTCTAATAAAAGGAATTTATAATTAAAATGCCGTCTATTTAATTATGCCAGCTAAATTATTTCAGCATTCATTATTAGCTCCTTTGTAACTTGGATACCTTGGGCGCTGCGTCAGCGTGGGAAAGGGTTCGGCAATTTAACCATCACGAAGGAGTCCATTACAAAAATTCCACCCCTCCAGTTTGTGGTGGCGCTAGACGTGCTCATCAGTACGGCCGAAGCATTAGACTACCAGGCACCCCAAACTGCACGAACCGAGAATCAGGAAGATTTTAAGTGACACGATTGATTGAGGTCGGAGTGGGTCGTGACCCTGTCATCTCAAACCGGGGGTTTAACGATCACAGCCGTCCCGATGGAATTTTCCGATCGAGTCTAGCACATAATTAGCAGCACAAACGCATGACAAACGACCCCTGCACGAATGGTAGGTCAAAAAGTTAACCCTGTAGGTCGTTAACTGAATATGATACCATCGAGAGAAGTTCCCTTCGAATGATTTCTAGTGTATGGGTAGATGATGCTAGAGAATATGTGATATAATTTATTTAAATCACTCCGAACCAACCGTCTCAACGATGTGCCATCCATTATAAATTGGTTCTTACATTTAAATAGCTAAATCAGAGATTTATTCTGGTACTCAAGAAAAGACATTGAAAAGACGAGGCGTTTATTGAAGGAACTCTTCATGTAAATTATTATTTAAGTTGTTCAGAATATTATTCCTTTTAATGGAATTTATTTGCAATCAAAAAAATATATTTTAAAATATTTATATTATTCTTCTTACTAACTTACCTCTTTTAACTACTTAGTAAGCTTCTAGTATATTAGAATTCCGAATTTTTCACACTTTCCCTTAAGTAGTGCAAGAATATCATACAGATTCTACGACCACTGTAAATCATTTCCACCAGCGAAAGGTATATTTTGCCACCCCGCAAACAAACCAATATATCTTCCACACAATCCACGAAATGTGTGTTCCCGATGCTGCTACATAAATAATGTCCTTCGTATGCCGCCCCGAAAGCTGCGCTATTTCACAAAACAAATAGTGTTCCGTATCGGTGAACCTCTTCCATACGCAGCAAAGACAAATGTATGCTTGAGCCAGGTGATTGTTTGCAGCTCGCCCCTCAAAACCCGCTGAGATCTTCCGAACGGTTGTGCTGGTGTAATTCTGTTTATGACCCCCGCCGGTCAACCAAACGCTATCCATGCTTTAATGTTGGTAGACAACTTCATCTAAAATGTTATTGTTTCGCACAAAAGCACTTATCATAGTTGTGTGCTTTAGTGGAGGTGAATGGTACCAGGTGCATTTGAAGACCCATTGCCAGATGGGTGTAATAATAGTTACTTTTTTTATCGGAAAATTATATCTAAATGGGACAAAATGGAAGTAAAATTATATCAAGCACACTCTTACCCTGCAATCACAACTTGAAAGCACAGCAAAGTTCCGAATCCCCCAGTCGTACCGAGTATCAAAACCCCATCAGGTGTCAGGTGTCGGGAGGGAAATTTGATATTACGCTTAAAATTTAATAAGCTGCGACACTTTCACATACACCACATGCTCGCGCGCGCACACGTACACAGATCGTTCGATCGATCACGGGCTGTCGGGAGAAAAATCGATACTATTCCGGCAACCGCAACTGTGAGTGATAGGGCTTATGCGCGCACCGGTGATGAATATCGGGTCTCGATTAGCCGCAGCCTCGCACTGTCTAGGCTTTCGGGCAAACATTGAACGATTACAGCTGGTCCCCAAAAACTCTCCCCCCGAACGTAGGGGACAAGTTGGTTTGATGAAGTTGCTATTTTAATTACAAATTTCGGTTGCGGTGGAAATCCAGCGCACAGCCGCAGAACCGTATTTGTTTTTCAATAATTCAAAAGCTTTACAATTTACCCACTGTTTCCTTCCAATTGGGGATTTGGAAGATTTCTTTAAAGTACGCTACCCATTTTGTAACATAACCTTTTTTTAAAGAACCTTTGTTTTACGCAACGCTCTTTTGGTTTCTTTCAGTGCTAGAATTTCTTGGGAATGTTGGGTGGAAGGTCTTGTTGTATCGATTTAGAAAGAAGAAAAGGATATACACATACACCATTCCTACCCGATTCTTCGAATCAACCACTCGGCTGAAAGATCACTTACTTTGGGTGCCCCGGTTAAAAACAGAACAACAAAAAGGGAGTTCCGCTTCAGCATATCAATGCCCATCATTCCACAGCACTTCAAATATTCGCCAAGATTGACGGAGCAGGATTCTTTCGGCATCTTTCACATTGTGTGCGCGTTATAATCGGGACCGTTCGTAACAAAGTAACATTATCTTCCGGGAATTTCGATTTTGCCGATGGTCCGCCCGAATCAAGAGCTTGTTTTCGAACAAGGTATTGGGAATTGGAAGCAAATTTTTATTGAATGTGAAGCTTTACTTCACTGTTTGGAATGTCGTACTCACAAAATCTTTCCATTGCAATTTCACGTTAGCTTTTGGTTTCAATAATGGGAAGTAACGCTCATTTTCCCGGTGCCTTCTAATCACAAGCGTAAGCCTTCCATTTAGCGTATTGTATTTATTCTCACCGGATTTCATTCATCGTGAGAAGATGTCTTCATGGGAACGTACGGCAAATGTAGGCCATACATAAATAACCGCGCTAAAAGATCTTACATCTTCGTACCCGCCTGCAGCCGACGTGCGGAGGCGTTCGATCGGCTCAAGCCTATTGCAACAAACGACAGTAGCAAAAAGGAAAAACAACGGTCGCTATTTTCATTTCCTGATGATACCGTTCTGGCGCTTTCCTTTGGGGAACTCTCACTTCCCAAAACAAGACCCAAACCTTCAAAGGGTGTGATGCTTACCCACAACAGAATGCTCCTGCTACGGAGACGTGAGAAGAATGTAGCAAGCACCGTAAAGAGCACAAGAACAAAAACCCCCACCCACACCAACCCCTACACGTCTGGAAGCTCTCGGTACCGGGCGTCGGTACGGCAGTGGCATTAATGATTTCTGCCCGGTACACTATTTATCACACAAATCTCATTTGCTCGTTTCACTAATATGATTGATCATACTTAGAAAAAAAACGGGAAAAACCACGAGGCTTCTGTGTTAATGATATTTTATGATTACTCACCCCATCGTGAGTGCAGTGCCACCGATAGCGTTGGGGAAAACACCCCCAACATAATGAAGTTGCAGTAATTATTCCTGAGATCGGCTTGAATACGTACTTCACTGTTAGGTGTTGGCAAATGTTGGAGAATAAAGGCATGAGAGCGACCAGAATGAGATGGAAGGTTCTGTTACTTGACAGTGCTATTAAAAACCCGATGAAAGGAGCGTAGGATGCATTGTGTTTAGAGGAAAATAAAATAAGGCAACAAACTTACCAGCCGCTAGAAATTAGTCAAATACTTTAAGCGGATATCTTGGAAGTCTTTTCAAAACATTTACTTCAGGGTTTAGCCTTAGGCATGCTTTTACTTTTCTATCTAGCAAGTGAGTCTCTTTTGTTATTTTCAGCTAAATTCATGGAACATATCCTATTACACTATTTTTCCCTAGAATCATGTTATTCACTAGGAAGAAAAGCGAGAATGGACCGTGAAATTTTGATTTCTAACAACATCCTCCAACAGTTTTCCACTACCAAGATCTGTGTTACGCGTGTCTGTTATCATGCGTAACAATTTGTTAAGCATGATCTGGCGCCTACAGACACGAGGAGCCCTTGCTCAAGACTCCCACTCCGGGCACGCGTAAAATATTATCGGCATAAATATTTGTCTTAAAGTTGCCTGGCTGTTAGACAACGATACTGGAGCAGGAGATCATGAGGCATTCACAGAATTTAAGCATTATATATTCATGTTTTGCTATTCAATAAGTTGTTGTTTCCGAATTTATCACACATAACTTTATCTACATTTACATATTCCATTTTGACATATTCCAATGTTAAAGGTAAATTTCTGATGAAATATAAATTATGTCTTATATTTTCTCCTCAAAACACAGTAAAATATCAACAGTGAAAAAGTCTCAGACAAGCAGACGAGCGCATTATTAACTTGATTATAACTTTATAAACAAATTAGGAAATCCCAACAGTATCGAGCTAAGTCTTAACCGCAACGTCCAATCTAAACTGTCCGTTCTGTACCAGTTCATCAGATTACGGGGCAGACAAAATTTAATATACAGCTAGCAAAACCATGTCTCAGTAAATTATAAAGCAAAGAGAGAGAGAGAGAGAGAGAGAGAGAGAGAGGGTGAAAAAAATTAAAAAGAAATTTACCATTTCCACAGCGCTCGACCGATAAGATATAGCAGTTTTTCATAACAATGAAAATTTTCCCGAACGTGATTTTAATATCTCGTTAGGACTATTTGATTTAGTTTTTTCACAAAGAACAGTATAACTGTAATAGTCGTAGTGCTTGCACTGAATTTCTGTCGAAGAAGCTCACAATCGCTTCAGAAATATAATTCTCCTTCATTTTGCACAGCTTTCTCGGAACACAAAGCACAATTTAATTCGACTATTGTTTTCAGCGGTATGGTTTTGGTTCGTTTCGCCACGGCAAATCGTTTACGAACGAATTTAAAGATAATTTCACATAATGTAACACAAGAGAAAAAAAAGCAACATCAAAACACCCGACATGCCGACTTTATTTTGTCTTCCAATTTTCAACGCCCTTTCGTCGACGACGATGCCGCTTCAACCGGTGTTTCCGTGCTCAATCCTTCCTAAGCTTCAAGATGGAAAGCCAAATGCCTTCCCTGGCAGCTGTCGGGAGGAGGGAAGGGGAGAGCGAATGATCCTTCCCGCAACGCCCGACATAGGGAAGCTGCACAAAACGAACTTCACATTTTCGGTTGTTCCTAACGTCCTTGCCCGAAGAGCAAGGAGCGTCCGGGGAAGCGGTGCACCGGGGTCCCAACTGGGAACAAGCCGTGGAAGTGAACTTCAAGCTCTCAGCAGGAGGGCACCAGCGTGCTTTTTGGTCGGTTTTCTTACTTCTGTTCCTTCGGCTCTCTGTACTCGTTCGTTTCTTATCCACGTCCACGTGAGTGCCGGTTCGAGCAGCACTAATCCTTTTGTTGATTTCTTCGCGTAGGTATGAGTGCTCTTACATGTAATGTCAATAATAAACGTCGATGCTTCAATCGTTCCGAGAGGGAGGGGAGGGGGAGGGAGGAGGGGGTTGGTTGGGGTGACCACGGTTGACTGTGCGCATATAATGGGTTTGCATCTTTGGGTTCCTTCTGTGACAATATTGACGGTAGTAATTTAGTTTGTGCAACGTTTCGTTGTGTGACTGCAGGAACCGTTTTGTGTCAGATTTTTTTTTTCGGGTTTAAGGTGAAGAAAAGAAAACGAAGATGTTTTATGCAGATTTGGCACTTTTTCCGTAATGGTGCATACATTTTGTGTCCAATTTCAATGCACTTTAAATAATATATTTAGCTTTGTTTAAAGAGAAATGCTTAATTTGTATAAACAATCAAATAATAAAAATTATAAGAATGTCTATTTAGAATCAAATAAAAGAGCCTATCTTTGAAAACAATGATCCACTTTTTTTCTACAATTTGCTTCTTTTTTCCAACGATATCAGAGCAGTCAGTTAAAATATTGACTCTCCACTTCACACTGGCCCAGGTTAGCAAGTAACAGAAGTGGAACAAAAAAACGCCGACCTCATTATACCGTCCGCTATTACACTCCAACGTAAGCAGATCAATTATCGTCTCACTCCACAAACAATCATGCTTCACATTGATGTTTGCATTCGATTTTATGTCCTCCAATTTGCATTCCCGTAATGGCGCACGCTAATACCACCCGTTTGCCATCCGAAGGGCCAAGGCTTAAGAGTATAATTTTCACTGTCATTACGTTGGTGCGCATACCGATGTGATCGGATTATTATTAACCTTCCGAACAACACCTGACCTGCCAAACCAAATGGCATTTGAATGATGAAATCCTTCCGACCGCTTCCGTCAAGCGAAACAATGCAGGAAAACGGTAATAAACCGTTTCGTTTTGTTAGCGTCCGTTTCCTGCTTTTTATTTCCCGTTCCCTTTTTTTCACTTTACCATCGCAAACCGTTCGCCATTTTCCAGCGGAGGTCACGTTTATCAATCACGTGCTCGCACGCCATTCATCAGTGGAAAACGTGCTGCAATGTGGCGTAATGATCGGCCGTGAATCACCTTGTAATCTGGCCCATCGTCTTGCCCCGGAAGTAGTATCCAATTATTTACAAACTGACCATCTATTATGCATTAGCGGCAGCTTCAGCTTGTTGATTCAAACGCGATCCGGGGGTTCTGAAGAATTTTGCCGATGTTGAAACCGATGCTGGTGCAACCACCTACGTAGTGTGCTGTTGCTGTGAATTCGAGTCACGTTTTCGGTTCTTCGGTCGAGAGAGCGAAAACAAATCAAATTGGACGCTGGAGAGTGAAGAGGCGTACTGTTATCCTGTCTTTGGGTACGGTTCGTGTGACACCTCGGGTGGCAAATGAGGACGATACTGTTCAGCTATTGTAACAAAACAACTGTGAAATGAGCAAAGAATAATTTCGATAAGTAACAGGATGTCTTTCACAGTGGGCCAATTCTGTAATTGTCAATTAAAGACAATTGAAAAAATACGATTCACGAGGGAAAACTCAATTCACTGAAGTGATATCTATAAGGCATCTTCAAATATCAAATTTTCTTTTTCTCTTCTAGTCATTTTTTTGTAATTTCTCTTCCAGGACATGTATTCCTATAGTTAACGTTATTATTCCCTGTCAGTTAACTGTGATCAGAAACTCTGACCATGTCAGTTATTGATTTTTTTATTGAGACAGATTTATTAAAATATCTATCTATTTGTGTTCTCTTCTTAATGTGTACTCTTCAACTAGACGTAAAAGATGGATATTCGCTGGATTTGGGGTTGAAAATTCGAACATCATGCTTTATATGTCCAGATCTTACAAATCTCTTACATTGGGAATGTCTACCAGAGAATTGAGATATGCTCAAGAGTACTGGTCATCAGCAGATTTTTCTACAGTCATGTGGAGAGGCCATACTCATTCTAGCTTCACGACTCTGAGACAAGGACTTTCAAAGTCCAAACCTGATGAATGTTTCTTAGACGAGTTCGAAAAGAAAATGCTCAGAAGAATTGTTGGCCTTGTATGTGTGGAAGGTATGGAGGAGTCGCTATAATGACAACGTACTGCGAATTAGACTCGTCAGACTACGGCGTGCTGGGCATGTCATGCGAATGGCACCGGACGACCCAGTCTGTGAAGTCCTTTTAGACCGAATACTTGGACAGAGGAGGCGTTGTAGACCCTAACTCAGGTGAAGTGAAGGATGAAATGATGTATTGGCTGATGTATTCACTCAATCGTAATCGATTTAGAGGACATCTGCTAATATCATAGAACGAAGTGCTTCTAGCCGCAGATAAGTAAAACAATTTATATTCCAAATGCACACGATTACCAAATATTGCATCCAACCTAAAATAAATACATTAAAAAGAAAAGGAATTATAATATCAAATGGTTATCTGTACAAAATATTAACCTAATAACTCCGTTCAGTCCTCTATCGCTAGTCTTCGCCAAACAAATCGATTGGCTATTATAGCCACTATTATCACATCATCAGAAGCCAATAATACAACGTAGAACTGGCTATGCTATCAAGCAGAATCAAAATACCATGATAAACAACTCCCGTACTACAAAACCACGGCTGCACTCTTCGCATGCAACAACTATGTAACAATATGACGCAGTCACCGTAATTGAGTTGGCCCCAATCGGTCCCGACAGCATCCGGTGCCGCGTAAGAAAGTTTTGGTACCAACCTCCCAAAAACCACCCCCCGATTTCCAAAACTGTCGAACCATCAAACGGCCGTGAAAGAAGGTCAATCTTCGCTCGCTTCTGCTCGTTGTGTCTGAACAAAAGCGATGCACGGAAACGGTCCACAGATTACATCCGCATTTCGGGTTGACCATCAAGTATCCAAACATTGCTACCTTCCGCACCAACCCGGCCATTCCACCCGAACATACACCTAACGAACTGACCGCAGGAAATGCATTCAGGAAACGTAATCCGTAAGCATCATTTTTACTCGGAATGTCCCCACCCTTCTGGTCGAACCGGTCGTCGCCCGTGTGTTTGTGAAAATGATTGCTATTGCTATCCCGACTCTGTCCTCGCACTGTCCCTCCCGGCTATTCTTTCCCGCGAAGCTTCCCATGTTAAACTTGCTGAAAATATTCGCATAAATGTCGTTGCACCCACCCCGTTGGAGCCGGGTCCCGACCATGGTCGAACAATTTCCGACCAACTGCACCACAAAACCTGCTTACGTTTGCAGTACAGCGCGTACCGAACTCACCGAAAACTTCACCGTCCAACCAACGGCACTCACGAACCCGGAACCCGGTGAGCTGGGTGGTGGTTGAGGGTGGGATCGAAGGCACTTTCTACAATTCACCCCGCGGGGTGAGTATGCATCCGGCACGAGCATGTGTAATCCTTTTCCCGTGCTACGTAAACAATGGGCAATGGGGTGGAAGGATTCACGGGACTGTAGACATGATGACCGGTCGGTGGATCCGTTCGTGAAGTTGAGTTGAGCACTTTTTACTTTTTTCATTTCATTTCCCAGCTTTGTCCTTGTTTTGTGGGCCACGTTACATGTCCCGCTGGCGTACAATAAGATGGCGACTGGGGAAAAAAAACACACACACACAAAAACAACCTTCCACCGCTGTTCGCGATACGACCGAACCTCCCGGGCACGGTTGGGTTTGAAATGGATGATTCCTCTTGCTGCTCGCGTTAGACAACACGTCCTGTCTGGCTGTGGCAGCTTTGCATCGCCTTTTTCCGAGCGTCGATGATCAAACAGAGCACCGATGGTACCTGCTTCCTGGACAATGAACAGAATGTCAAATGGATTATGATGAGCCCCGAACTACACGGCTTGAGCGAGTAACGAATTTTTGAGATATTGCACATGTATGCTTTTGCAATCTGCATCATATCAGTTCTACTCGGGCATGACGATTCTATGAAAAAAATATCTACTCAAGATAAGGATGCAATTGTAGACATATTGCAATTGCATCTCTCTGCTGACAGATTATTACTGCTTTTATTCAAAATTTTCTGTCAGAAATTTAATGTTTAAGTCAATCTCCTCGAGATCTCCTTGAGAACATATCGCAAAGACCACTGCTCCAATATATCCCCTAGTTTTCAAAAGACTAGAACTTTCTCTAATAAACTAGTAGAACTTTTTACTTCAAAAACTTGTTTCTGTTTTATTACAATTACAAAAGTAACAAAAGAACTAACACAGTTCGCTTGGGATTGTTCGAAATATACTTCTTTTATAATATTTTGTGAATTTTTAGATTTCAATGATTTTTGCCCAAACGCCTGTGGGTACCGTAAACTCGGGTTATTTACAACGTTCCGGAGAAAGGTCAAAGTTTTATATTTTTACCAATTTTTTTTTCCACATACCCTTGACTGTGTGTGTACATTCACGAGGAACACTCCCAATCAGTGATGTACCGCTGGGGGTAAATTCCAATTTACCCGGTATTTATATTTTGGGTCTTTGTCGGAGTTTTACCCATTTGATGTTTATCCGACAAAAAAGAGGATTTTCGATTGAACTCCTTTCTAATATCGAAAAATCAAATATCGGAAGAATTGTTTAAGAAGAAAAGATATTCAGAACAAACTGAACACTACAAGGTTTGCTGATGTAGGGTCTTACTGTATTTTAGTAGAAGTAATGCATGTCCTCTCTTTAGGCAGTTTTCTATTTGGTATAAGGATTCGTAGAATATTCTTATTAAACAGTAGCTCCATGTATTTACATGTATTAATTTAGTTGAAAGATGAAGTAAGTTGAAATGCAAAAATGTTTGTATAAAAAACACTATAAATTCATTAAAACTCTTTAAAATCTAGACAAATCATGGAATAGCCCTACTTTTTGAAATGATTTTTGATTGTTAGATGAAGTTATTACAAAATTTATGTTAACGAAAAGTTGTTTTTCTATAAATAGTGTCCGATACCAGATTTGAGGATAAAATTTCATTGAAAACTATACTAAAATACTAATACTAAAGGAACTCTCAGTTATTTCAATCGTTTCATCTCATGCAATCGAAAATAACCGATTTCTTCCTGCACCATATTTTCCATCCTCATCCAAATTCAACCCAAAATAGGTGACGGAGTATCATCTACGGTTAATCAAATCAGATAACTTCGTAACGCTTCGTGTTCATGTTCGCAACTGTCATATGCAAAGTATCGGTTGAAATGAAGAGACAATTCTCCACATTTCTACATCCGTTCAAACCACATCATCTAGCCACAACACAAAGGACACTTTAGTCTTCACGTCTCCGGTCCATTGGACAGTGGCTTTTCCATAGCGTAAGGTCTTTTTCCTTGCTCTC
Organism: Anopheles minimus; assembly: GCA_000349025.1. Classification (NCBI taxonomy): domain Eukaryota; kingdom Metazoa; phylum Arthropoda; class Insecta; order Diptera; family Culicidae; genus Anopheles; species Anopheles minimus. The sequence goes on along the minus strand of KB664165.1, from coordinate 7,761,827 downwards.
CTTGGTGTGTTTTGTACGAGGTTAAGCAACGACTGAATATGCAATCGTTTACAAACCAAAACCAGTGTCTCCATTATGCTCGGTTTATCTTTAACTGCTGTGCTGCTAGGCTCTGCTAGGCATGGTAGTACCGTGTACCAACAACTCGTCCCACGCCATCCAAAAACGCCCGTCTCGATACATTTCGCCCACCCACACCCGAACGTTACGCATTTATTTGCGGTGATACTTTTCTTTTATGGAACTCAATTTTAGCCCAAAACCAACTACTGCGCGCTTGTTTCGGACTCATTTTCCGCTTCCCTTAGTTTCAGCGAGCTCGATATGCCATGTAGTCAGCGCGATCTCTGGTACGATTTACCCATTGCCCCGACCGTTATTACCCCGATACGATACGCTGTTTCCGTTACGCCATGACGAGGATTACGACGATGTACAACTGTTCCGGTGGCGAGACACTAGCTTGGTAAACAACAACCGCCAAAAAAAAAACCCCAAACGTAGGGACACCCAGAGTTGCTCCTTTTTTGTCATACATCAGGAATCGGGAAATGGGGGGATTTGAAGAAAAAACGGTAGGCAAACAAAGAAAACCATCCCCGTGCGGTGGGTGCGGGAAAAAATGTAAGCAAGAAACATTTTGCCAACCCCCAGGTCGGGAAACGGAACGACAGTTTGCTCATTGGCCACTTCCCACGGCCGGCGGTTGGCGTCACTCGGTCCGGCATAATCCGGAAAGCGCAATTCATAGCGAATTTATAAGGGCTGGATTTATTATCACTTTGCGAACCGCTGGAACGGTCGCATAAATTCTCCATTTACCAACACTCGACGAAACTTGGCGGGTTTCTTCCTGCGGGAATGCTGGAAATTGTGGAATGTTGTGGCACAGGGTTATAGTTAGAGCGCAAAAGGAAACATTCCCCAACAAGAAGTGTTTTCCTTCCGTTCTCTGTTTCGGTTGTAAAGTTTTGAACAACCAGCTGTACAATGTAGAAGGCGTAACAGTATAGACGATGAAAAGATGGCCGTCTGCTACATTTGTCCGGAACATTCGATAATTTAATTAGGGCAAGTGTTAATTTGACATTGTATGCTAGGAAGTCTCTAAAAGTCTTTCGTTTTATTCCACAATAATAAAACAAATCTTTCTCTCAAGATACCAATAATATGAATTCAAAGTAGAGTTTAAAAAAATCGCAACTACGAAATAACACGTATAAAATAATTTACGGCTTTTGCAAGATATCATCATTTTCATGTACAAAAACCAAGTTATATAAAACTATTATAAATTAAAAACTCTTAAATCTGAAATTATTTTCTAGTAATACAGGGGAATAATTATGATTATTAAATAATTTATTAAAATTATTTTTCTTTCAAAAATCGTTTTTCTTAATGGTTGTAAACTTCCAAAACATTGTAAGTTGTAACTTAGTTATGACAACATTCAGAGCTCAGTACTTCCAAGAATTTATTTATCTTAAGCAGCTTGATGTTCGTTATTACTTAGAGGCAGTTCATTCGACATTTTTATTGGAACAAATTATAAGTCTTCTTAAGTTTTGTATTTTCCTTCTTTCTTTCTTTCTAATTTGATCTACAATAATAACTCGGGAACCATATCAGTTCAACAATCTCGTGATAACATACAATTTATTTAACAACTCCGTTTTTAGATTTGAAGACATAAGAATTGAGTTTTATGTACAAAAAGCTTTTAATTGAAAACAGGAAATAAATGTGAAATAATATTAAAAACAGCAGTGAAATTAATACTGTTTGAGGGTAATTTTGAGGTAAATTCAACGATTTTCAAACTATTTTTTTATTCTGATTCTTATAATTTTTAAAACGTATTGTACTTTTGACAGATTTAATTACTATAAAAAAAAGTATGTCATCTTTAGCCGCTTAACATACATATTGGTATCTACTTGGAGAAAGAGGTTTTTCAGATGTCAAAAATGTAAATAACATATAATAATTTGTAGACTTATATAGCCTTACAAAAGACTTTAAAAGAAGAAAACGAAGAAGAAGAAGAAGAAGAAGAAGAATAAGAAGAAGAAGAAGAAGAAGAAGAAGAAGAAGAAGAAGAAGAAGAAGAAGAAGAAGAAGAAGAAGA